>OY829914.1:252241020-252281380 GCA_963691935.1 Nephrotoma guestfalica
GTGAAACTTTTGAACCATATAAAAATTTGTCGAAATAAACTACTAAAAATTTACTTTCGGTAAAATCGCTCAAATACCCCAATATTCTTATGAACCATGTAAATGTAACGTACACAAATATTTGATTGTACACATAAAAAATTGTGGCCACCATATGTGTGTGCCACCCTTTTACTTAAGAAAGAGATGTTAAACTTGGGTGATGAAGGTTGATATAGTATCATTTTCAAAGATGTGCATATAAATTGTCCATAGAGAATTGCTTTTAGAGCCGCGAATTTAGCCTCACACGACCTTATGATTATCGGTAGAGCTGATACCTAACCACATTTTCTTTGGTCCCGTTAAAATATATCTTGATGAATTCGATTACGACTAGAATTGCATTTTATAATTTGCGCATGTTCCGATTTCTTTTCGGGTGCCTTGACTAACTACTCGAAGTGGATTACATCGACAACTGTGTTGCATATATGGTATATTAAACCAGAGGTTAAACACCTGCAAGATTAAAATTAAACAAACTACCGGTGTTTGCTTATTTACAGATATGCAAATCACGCGAGCTACTGATTTTACGGCGTTTAACGAGTGATATACGAGAAACAATTTTTGAACCAAATTCAGCAAATACGAGAGAACTTATATTAACCCAAACATTTAATAATACTTTCATTTAATATTGTTCAACAGATTTGTAAGCCAACAAATTTTCAATTTGCGAATAGAGATTGGAATCGATATATGTTTGTATTTTTGGTGCACAAACCAGGAACATTAACATAGAAGGAAAAGCGAAAATTTCCAATAAAAAATTCTTCACAAAATGACCACAGAAAAATTTCCAAATTCTTGTAAAAATTGTTCATGGAACATCCTTAGTTGGTCCATTCTTTAAGCAAATCACATATTTAACTAAACTTAGGTTCCATAATAATACGCTGAGCAATGATCGGAGTGAAGTTTATGCCAAAATAACAAAATATGCACTGTGTCTTACAAGTAATTATACAATTTAAAAAACACTCAAAAGTTGGACTTACAACAGTAGAAAATAATTAATTTTTGTGAAAAGTTTTGAGCGAATTTTGTAATAAGAAATTTTTAGAACAAAACACACTACAAATCACACAGAGGTGATCGTAGTTGTGAACGAAGAGAACAGAGAACGACAATGAGTGTAATACGAAAATTCTTAAACAATTAAAATTATTTATCTCGGCTTCTACAGATCCCCCAGAGATGATCGACGTGATTCTGAACTAGTATTTGATGTAAAATCAAATCTTATTCATCCACGTATGCCCGAAAAACTCTGAGATTTTTGTTATTCGACAGAGAACATCAGTTAGTGTAATACAAAAATATTTATATTTTCATAGTACACTCAGTGTAGCACTTAGTACCCTGGGCAGACTGAGGATTAGTTGAATTGGTTTATCAAAATTCGGTCATGTACTCTAGGAAATAAAATTCAATTGAGTTCGACACACTACGAAAAATTCAAAAGTCTACTGGCAAATTCAAGTTTTTCGATAAGGTGCTCGATTGAATTTTACTAACCTAGTTTAACTAATCCGCAGTCCGAACAAAAATCTCAGAGATTTCTGAGCACGTGGATAAATAAGATTTTTTTCTTACATGAAGACGATCACTACGATCATCTCTGTTCAATTCGCAGTGTGTTTTGTTGTAAACCTTTCTTATTAGAAAATTCGCTCAAAAATTTCCCCAAAAATTAAATATTTTCTACTTATTGTGCAGAAATGTTTGTGTTTATTAAAAAGTTTCAAATATTATTATGAAAGTTCAATTTTTGAGTGTTTTTTAATTAAGTAACTAAGTACTTATAGGCCACAGTATATTTTGTTAGTTTGGCATAAACTTTACTCAGTTTTATTGCTACGCAACAGATGGGAGTCACACTTTTGCATCAAAAAACGCTACAAGCCAATTGTTATTACTGCCTTTCTTGCACCACTAATAAATAATATTGGGGCAGGTTTAGGGCAGATGAGTTTCAACCAGTGCTATTTTTGTAAGGTGAAAGGTCCCGAAAATTACCATTCAAATATATATGTTTCCTGTACCATAGTTAAATAAAACACTTTAATACATTTGCTCAGAAATTAGTTTATTTTATAAAACGATAAAATCTACTTGAAACGTAAGATTAATTCATCAAAATTCTTCCATATTACCGGGTGACAGGCACGAAATGTTACCAACTACAGACAGTCATTGCTGTTAAACCAGTGATGACAGAGTGCTCAAATTTACACTAATGACAATTCATTCCATTGTTTACAAGTGCATTTTAGTGAATGTAGTTCAAGCGTAATAGTGTGATTGCTCTATAATTGGCTGGAAAACCACAGCCGCAGATTGTTAACCAGTTAAAACATCTACATGTGAATAAAAAGTCTGTGTATCGCATCATAAATCGTTATAATGATACCGGCAGCATTTACGCTATGGTGGTGGACCGAAACGCATTGCAACATCGCCGGATATCATTCGAAAGGTGAAGGTCAAATTGGCTCGGAATCCGCGCCGTAGCGACAGAACAATGGCTCGTGAGGCGAAATTTCGCTCGAACGGATGCAGCACATATTGAAAGATCATGTTGGACTAAAGGCCTTGAAATTCTTTAAAACTCCCCTTCCCTGAAACTAAAATTCCCTAAACATGGTCTCACCGATGCTCAAAAAAAGTTAGAGTGGAAAGAGTAAACGATTTGTTACGCTTGCACGAAAGTGGTAATTTGCCGAATTTACTTTTCTCCGATGAGTCACCGTTCGTAATTGAGCAATATGTGAACAAGCAAAACAACTGGATTTACTTGTCCGGCCGTTTTACTGAAAATTTGGAACAACGGATTGCCACTCGAAACCAAGCGCCGCCGATGGTTATGGTTTGGGCCGCCGTAATGGCCAAAAGCCGTTCACTGCTCGTTTTTCTGGATCGTGACATCTAGATAAATGCTCAAATTTATCGGGATCTTGTGTTGGAGGAAGCATTGAAGCCTTGAGCTTCACAAAAACATTTCGACCGCAGAGCCTGGAAATTTCAACAGGACTCGGCGGCGAGTCATAAAGCGCGCGTCAATCAAGATTGGCTAAGAAGCAACGTTCCGCGGTTCATTTCCACTGCCCAATGGCCACCAAATTCACCGGATGCAAATCCGCTAGATTTCTCGATTTGGGGTATTTTGAAGAGCTAGCTTGGGACAAAAAAATACCAAAGTGTTAATCACCTCAAGCAAAGGCTTCGCTGGGAATGGGCCAAAATACCGCAGAGCCACTTTCGTGCTGTTTGAATGCCATAATCGCGGCTAAGGGTGGCCAAATCGAAAACAGCTAATGCAATTCAAAAATTTAAATACTTGTGAACATTTTTTACTTTGTTTCAATAAAATTCATTAAAAAAAAATTTCTGTGGCGTTTTGTTTTGGTAACATTTCGTGTCAGCCACCCTCTATTTCACCATTTTTATAGCACCTCTAGTAAGGAGAGAATTACTGTTGAAATTAAGAGCAAAATGCCATTCTTTTGGAATCCACGACCCAACATATTTTAAAGGATGAAAACTAAGAAGCAGTGGTCCAATAATTTTTACGATTAGAAATGGTGATACAGTCGTTGTTAAGAGGGAAGATCGTGTCGTAGTTAAACTAGCCGGAAATACCTTTTAATTTATACAGTTCAGAAATTCTTGAACGGTCTCTCTTTCATTCAACTGTAGCTTCTGTGCTAAATGTTGCATTTTATTTTCCCCAAAATACGGATCGAGTTGATTAACATTAGATTGTTATAAGTCGTTCATCGATAGAAGTTTTTAGCTTATTCTTGAAGGTATTTGGATCAAACGTTGGTTCATTTTTCCTGGTTTTAGGTAATTCAATTCTGTCAAACTTTAAAGTTCCATTGCGTGTTTGTAATACGTTCCTAGAACGACTTGCCTTTCATCAAATATTCGAGCGACTGCTTTAATTTTTAAATGAGCTTTGGTAAATGGTAATACAGTATAACCTCGATTTAACGGACTAATTCGGGAGTCCGTTAAATCTGATTGTCCATTAAATCCGGATGTTTTTAAATTTAATCGGGTTTTCACTTGTTCTGAAAAATGGCCACATAGTCGATCATGATGGAATTGGGTATCTTGGCGGGAAATATTATTCTCAAATTATTTTTGAAGAGGTTTTGCAATTAGGCTGCCGGGAACGGAATTCGACCAACTTTTAACCGATTATGATGTTATTTTATTTGTTGGGTGGAACAGAGCTTCATAATCAGTTTTTGAAAGAAGTTCTGGAATATGGCCGTCTGGGATGAAAGTTAGGCATGTCTTAGCCGATTATGTTGGGATTGGATATGTTGGATGAAAATGAGATTCTTAAATTATTCTTGAAAGAATTTTTGGAATATGGCCACCAAGGATTGGGATGGATTACGATTCGATTAAATTTGTTTAATGGAAATAAGATTCATTAATGATTTCTAGAAGACGTTTTTTTATATGGCCAGCTGGAACAGGACACGGCTACTACTTAACCGATAATGATGGAATCCGGCACGTTGGATAAATATGGGATTATAAAATGATAAACTGCTGTACTCGCAGAGGATGAGAAACCGATTCCTTATTTTCCTCTTTTCTGATTATTGCTGTAATGGAGAGTGTAATTATTTGTTGTTTTATGGAATGAACTCCCAGACCGTTTATGCTCCTCTTTTACAAGTACCTTCGAGCGGTTTTCGAGGTCGTTGTTGATCAGAACACTATACATTTATCCGTGCCCTTTATGTATTCTTCATAACGTGATTTTTTGTGAGAGTAGATAGTTGGCCTGCCGCCTCACCCGTGAGTGAGTTACGTACTGGTGATAGATGTTATGGCATCCAGCCTTAGCAGAAACATGTTAACATCACGAACCAGTTGCTTGAAGAAATTTTGCTTATTACCAAGTTCCGTCCTAGTCTAAATTACCGAGATTCGTCCCAGGTGGCAATATTGCAGAATTTCTTCCAAAAATCATTTAAGAATCCTATTTCCACCCAACATAGCCAATCCCATCATAATCGGCAGAGAATTGATCAAATTCCGTCCCAGATGACCAAATTTCAGAATTTCTTCCAAAAATCATTTAAGAATCGCATTTCCATCCAACATACTAATTCCCATCATAATCGGTTTAGAATTGATCGAGTTCCATCCCAGGTTAAAATATCCCAGAATTTCTACCAAAAATCATTTAAAAATCCTATTTCCATCGAACACACCCAAACCCAACATAATCGGTAACCGAAAAATTGAAAACAAAAAATGGTCTGTTGAATCGTCCATTAAATCGAGAGTTTACTGTATTTCTCTCTTGTAAATCCAGGTTCGCAGTTCAGATAGATCTTGCAGCACATCACACATTAATCCTAGACCCAAGATAAAGTCAACTGATGTAATTCTATTTTGCAAGCCCATATACATACTGCGTACATATGTAGCTGATGTATACATACGTATACATCAGCTTCACAGAGATTCCGAATCAACGCTTTGAAATTTTCCCATACAAATTTTATCATAGACTCTTGCTTTTATATGAGATGGGAACTAAACCATTTGAAGACGTTAAAAAGATTTCAGTTAGCTAAAGGTATGTTGCAAATGTACCACCAAATGTATACCGATTCAATTTAGCAGAGACCTCTAGAAGACGCCAATTCGCACGCTATGCCTGCTAAATGAGACAGATTTTTGCATATATTTGCGCCGTTGCCTAGTTATCGGACCATTTGTTGGTTAAGAATGAAAATAAGGAAGACTACATGACTGAAAATAGATATACCGGAAACTACACGGAAGACATGAGCCGTCGTGCATTTATTGCGCGTACCGAATTTTCTTGAAAGTGGTGGGAAAATCATTTGTCCCAAAATATTTCTATGAAGAAATAAAAAATATTTTGAAAATGATCAAAGTTGCCTTGAAAATCTCATTGCAACATTTTCCCCTGCCACTATCCACTATCGATTTATTTTTGGGCAGAAATCGATAAAATATCAAATAAGTTTTGATCCATTAAAAATTTCCTCTCATTTTTCAAGATTCTACTGCTGAAGCAGCTGCTTTTATTCAAGCTTTAAACTGCCTGTATACTGATCGGTGAAATATCTGTCTAAGGTATGAGGCTGGAAAGTGTTGGTGGGTAGTATATTTGCCCCGCAAAATTGATTATTATAACTTAGTGAACTATAGCAACAAGTCATGTTGTCAATACAATTGCCTAGTTGCTGCATGAAAATATGCAAACAAGTATTCACAAAATTGGCATAATTTTGAGAAGCTGAGTTTAGTAGAGGGCATTTGATGCGTTGATTAAGATTATAAAAGATTTTTGTTACAACTTGGAGGTGAAACACTTGATTTTAGGAATAACTTACCACATGACACAATTTAAATTCCAGAAAACTTATTTTGTGTGGATAATTTGGTGATAAAATCTTTACACTGCAATAGTTAATTAGGCCCCCCCCCCCTACAAAAAAAAATATTTTAGTTGAATGTTTGACGGAGATAAATTAGCAACTAATATGTTAACATATTAAGTGTCTCAAAATGATTATGTTCTTTGTTGATGCAATTGGCATGAAATTTATCAAATAATTTGATTTTCGCATTTCGAATAAAGATATCCGTTTAGACCATTTAAGCATAAATAATTTGAACTAGATAAGAAATGAAATTTAAAGGCTGCACTTAACATTATTCTGCTCATCGAACATTTTTTAACGGTCGTCAACGATATACAAGTCCACTAATTACTAAAACCAATTTGTTAATATTGCAGCCAAGGTTCAAAAAATCTAGAACAGTAATCTATTCGTGTATATACAGCAACACCAGTTTTATCTCAAACCGTAACCCAAAAACGCAAATAAACAAATCTTCCAATTTCACTGAAATTTTAATCCACTTAAGGAAAATTTCGCCAGAAGTTATGTGAGTTTAAATTGCATCCTAAGTAACTTAATCCAATATAAACCAGCGTTTTTTATTTTGTTGTTGCCAAACACCCCTAAAAATAAATGTTTAAACCATATCGTATATACCGCGAGTACAGAAAAGATATGTAATATGTTCGTATAACTTTAGGTTATTCAGATGTACTTGTAACCAAGATGTACAAGAAAAGACGCGCAACAAAAACGAAAAATTTGCAAACTGAACTTCGACACAAAACAAAAAACATAACAAAAAAAATTTGAGCCTCAAATCATTTTTCCGACGTTGTTGGGTTTTCTCAAAATTTATTTAATTATTTCCAAATTATCAAATTATATACGAAGAACGCGAAATTTTTAATTTGGTTTATTTTCCTTTGTGTGAAGGAAAGCAAATTTAATTTAATTTTTTGCGCTTGGTGTTATATACAGTCGTCCTGGGTACATACATATCGCCACACATATTATACATAATGTAATTTTAATTTAATATATTTTTTTATCGCCAAACCACCACCCTCTTGATTCCAATATCGTGTGCTCTACTTAAGTGTTTTTACTTGTGCTTTGCAACTTACACTAATACAAACACACAAGACACATAAATTTGAAATATAATAGACCACATACTGTTGTTTGTAAGTAATGTAAGAAAAGAATATTTGTCGTTTTGTGTCTATATTCCGAAAGGAAAATTCTTGAGAAAATGAGAAAATTGTTCACAGTACACCGCACCAACAACCGTATATCTCTTTACGGATAAATTCACACAAAACAACAAAAAGTGGAAAAGCGCCAGCATACAAAAAAAGTTTTTTCTTTTATATTTGCGTTGGGCAACACAAAATTTAATTTAACTCAAATTTCAATAAAATGAAAATTTATGGATTTTAATTTTCACATTTTTAATGATTTTCAATTTGATTATGTTGGTAGTTGTGGAGTCCCAAGTACGGCGCGTACAGCACACAATTTATGTTTTAATTTCTTTTCGCGCTGAGTTTTTTTTTTGTTCATGTTTATGTTTTGTAATTAAAATATAATTTTTCATAAAAAAATTTCCCAAGTGGACATTTTATGATTCTTTTCGTTCCTGGTGTGTGCTAGTGTCTGGTTGTTTGTGCTTGAAAATAATGTGAAACATAAATATAAATACTTCGTGAGCGAATTAATTTGTAATGATATCGGTGGTGGTAGTTGAAATTTGGTCGAAAGGTAACTTTGCAGAAGTCGGAAGTCCAAAATATTTTTGGATGACGTGTAACACAAGTTTACTGTAGGGGACATGAACAAAACTTTTTAAGTATAAAACTTTATAGAAAGTTTCTGTTTTATTTATTTAGTTATGAAACAGAAGTTGTGACGATGAAAAGCACTTTTACTTTGTTTTGTCCGAGGTCAAATACACATTGGTACTGGACCCTCAATTATAAATCAATATTTTTTAATAGCAGTAGAAGTGGATTAATAATAACATTTCTTGGCGATAAATTTCATGAAAATACGTAGAGCCGCTTACTTAATTTCAAATCAAAATTTGTGTTCTAAACGAAAAATTGAATACAGTTTATTAATTTTCTAAATATTTTTTCTGTGGAACATGTGCAAAGTATGGAACTACGAAATGGCAACCTACTAGGCGAGAATCCGATTTAGTTTCACTGATATTTAGGCTTGCCACTGCTTATCATAAGTAAGTCTAGGCTAAATGAATTTTGATTGTGAAATACTGCAAGTTACATAGAATGCCAAAATTTGAGTGCTTTGAACCTGTACCCTCAAAATTAGTCTGCCCAACGACAATGAGTGGACGGATTAGGTTATAATTAAACCTGCACCGCCAAAATTGTATCTATCATATCGGGATGATATTTTCACGTGTTTTTTTGAATAGTGGTGAGAGCTATTTGAATTTTAAATGACAGTCATGACTAAATTTATGAAAAAATGATCTCTGCATACACCGCATATAAATTGTTTTGACTCGACATGGCTCACGACGTGACAAGTAAATGATCGGTACTTTTCATATATTTTAAAGTGGCTTGTTATGCGCCTTGGACTGCTAAATTTTTCATCGCATTCGGGGCACGGAAGATTTTTAAACTCGTCCCTTCGCACTTTTGAATTTATCGCTATTTTTAGCGTCGTTCTCCGCAATCACATTTTCTACACTCTCTTCAACAATATTAGGCACATTCAATTATGGCTGTGGAATAATCAATAGACATAAGATTTTTTGAAGTGATAATTTCACTGTCCACCACGCAGCGCGTTATTTTTACTGTAATAGAAGGTTATAAAACTACCAACTCGATCGTGTATTATAACGAGGTGATGTTTTTTATATTTTTGCGCGTCTCACTCCCTCTTTACTTAAAACGTTTAATTTCGTACGCCGATTTTAGAACTGCATTTGATACCCAACAATCAAATAGATTGAGAATCTTTGTTCTGGATGAGGCAAACTAAAATGCATTTTTTAGTTTCAATACCGGACATCTAGACGGACATGGCCCATTTAATGGAAACTTAGATAAAGAAGGAAAATCTACAACGAACTGATGAAGAATCGGCAATCCGGTGAGGAAAACATCCTTCTAAGATTCCAATTACTCTTCATTATTATTGTTGCCTAATAGTCCGAGACATCCACCATCATTAGATTTGGTTAACAAAGACATGCGGGAAAACGATTTACTTCGTTTGGTACACGAGTACTTTTTACCATCGAAATGTGTTTGTAAATATGCTCTAAGATTTGATCGATTCGATCGAACGTCGTCGAGAGCAACTCATCCTTATCCAGGTATGTAATAAATTAGTTTTGTGTCAGGTTAGACGAAAATAGCTTCAAAGCCAGTAAAGACATTAAATATATAATTTAAAAGTTGATTTTACCACCATGGATAATTTATTACACCAGACTGCCGCCAGAATTTAGATAAGATATCACTCCATAAACCTTGTAGAGGACAGGCCAACCTTATCCAGGAGTATAATAAAATATTTTTGTGTAGAATTGGCTTCAGAAATTAAACGTTTCAAATATGTAATTTGTAAGTCGATTTTACCACTTTTAATAATTTATTACACTAAACCGCCACCAGATCTTAAGTGAAATGTTGCTCCATTGGCCTGGTGGAGGGCAAATCAACCTTGTGGGTAATACATTTTTTTGAGTTAGAATAGTCGTAATTCGCTTTAAACGGTAATGGTTTCAAATTTCATATATGGAATTCAAATTTTGAAACCAAAACTAATTAATTTACTAGTTTTAGTTCCGAATAGTACAGATTTTTATTAAATAAGTTTTGTACCCCTAAACTACCCCTAAGTTGACCCCTAAACTGAGAAAATTTATAAATTTGTAAATTACTCCTCGTTAAACTCTACAAAACATTTTTTCATACTTTTTGAAAAAAGACATTCGATTATGATGTGATTGGGTTTGCTGGAAAGAAATGGGATTTTGAAATGATTTTTGGAGAAGGTTCTGAAATACCATGCCACCTGGGACGGAACCCAGCCTTTTCTTAACCGTTTATGATGGGTTTGAGAATGTTGGACAGAAATGTGATTATAAAATATGGAAGAAGCTCTGGAATATGGCCACCTGGGATGGCACTCAGTTCTATCTTAAACGATTATGATGGAATTTGGTACACAAGTAACAATTTTGCTTTATATAACCACGCTTAATTTCTAAATCGAAAAATAGAACCTTTAAGACTTTTGGTAAAAACTATCATGCATAATCAAAAAAATAATTACTCCTTCTTAAATTTCAGAAAACCAATAAAATTTAATATTGACTGAAAAGATTAAAAACGCTCCTTCCACTTCTTGCACACAGATGTCCACCACATTTCGCATGCATCTTCAAATTTATCAATAAAAAACCTTCAATGTGAAATTTCATACCGATTACACAATCCCTCTGGCCATTACATAGGCCGGATTTTTTGAAACGGAATTTTTGTCAAAAATCTTCACTCCCGATTGAATTTTGGAAAACTGAACTGAAATTAACTATAATATCCTTTAGTTCATAGTTTTCCTCACGTAAATAATATTGTTTTCAAAGTATTTGCAACAAACAAACAAAAAAACACTTTGGAAAGCGAACTTCCGGTAAACCGGTTTCGGTGGAGAATCACTGGGATCTTTCAATTTGTGAAAAAAGCTTAAGCAAGAAGTTAAATTTTAAACAATCAACCCGTACGTGGCCCTGTTTTTTGTTGAAAAATAGTTTTTGTCAAAAATCGTCATTTCCGGCTAAATTTGTAATTACGAATCTGTCAAAATATTTACAAGAAACGAGAGAAATTTTATAGAAACGTACACTTTCGGTAAACCGATTTCAGCCAAAAATCACTAGAATCTCCAAATTATTCAAAACAAGTTTAAGTATAAAGTCTCGTACCCATTTTTTGCCCCCTATCTGGACTGTAGATCGTCAACAGACATTTAGTCTTCACGGAATCACAAACAAATTTTTTTAAAACCCACTATTTTTTACCTTTAAAAACGAGGTGTGTATATTTTGTGATCAACAACCAACTTTATTTTATCGTAAATGTACATAAATCTCGAATACGCCACCAAAATTCTGGCTACTGTCTTGTTTAAACAAAAATCTTTATTTGTGTTTTAAATTTCAGAAAACCTTCAATGATAACCCTTCGGAAAAATTTAATATTTAAGTTTATTAAAATTGTTTAATTCTTGGTCGGTTTTCGTAAATTCTATTATTTTCAACAAGGTTACAAAAATGCCAGTTCCGATACACTGATTTTCGCCAAATTTCACAGCGACCTCCCAAATTATGGAAAAACATCACAATCATAATCCTGCCACCGTGTAGCATTACTTCCGCTGATTTTAGCAGTGAACTTTATATTTTTGAAAATGTATGTCAAGAGCCGCGGTATATTATATGAAATGGAACAAACATATTTAGATAGACCATTTCAACTCCTTTAATTACCGCATAATCACCATACGACCTCATCTACAGATTTTGCAGCATTTGGCATATGTAGCAATACTTTAGAAACTTCACAAGGGTTTGGTTAAAAAAGTGCTCATCTCCGTTTCAGTGGTCATATTCCAGAACTTATTTCAAAAATCATTTTAAAACCCCATTTCCATCCAACATGCTTGATTTATTTATAATGGGCCAATCAATGACACACTTAGTATCAACATTACGGGGTTTTTAAATCACTTTACGGGACTTTCAAATACGGGATTTTAAAATACGAGATTTAAAATACAGGATTCTGAAATAGAATTTTGAAAATGAGATTTTGAAATAAGGAGTTTCAAGTCCAACCTGTCTACTCGTATAGTACAAAATCACTTTTGCTCGCTTTTAGCTAAAGGTCACTCAAAAAGCCGACTCGTTATATTTAAAATCCTAGCCCTGATAAAAGGTATCGCGTTTACTCATTATTCAAAGTGAATTTAACATCTACTTTATATGAGTGAGCTCCTCTAACGCATAATCGTCCATCCGTGATCCGCTTCCTCAAGATACTTTTTTCTTGGTACGTTGTTCATTTTGCTGATCAGTATAATGAGTAATCTCGTGCCGGTCTTATACTGTGGCGAATTTTGTCATTAGGCGATTTAAATTATAATCTTGCATTTCAAGTTGGCCGAGATTTCTATACAACTGGTAAAACGAAAACTATTTTAACGAAAATTGTTCAAAATCACAAACTGTTGCGAAGCTGGCTTATAGGTCTAGTTTTTTGGTGGAGCAGCATTGAAGCAGGTTTCTATAGATCTCAAATTCTGAACAAAAATTTTATTTCTAGATTAATACCTCATGTTTTGCGAAGCAGTCATTTACTGATGAACCTTTATTAGCTTTTTGGCCATATACGAAATGTGAGGGTAAGCATGTTAAGTATAATAACAATATATTTAGCTTTCGAATATAATTTTTCTTCGATTTGTAAAGATATTGCAGACGACTGCATCTGGCTTGGCACAATAAGCGCGACTTTTATGAACAAATACCGGCTAGCATATAATTATGTTGCATTCTCTCTTGTACTCTCGATTACCAGAATAGCAGGTCATTAGCATAGCTATTTTGGTTGTAATTAGCCTCCCTTGATCTTCCTGCCTTTTATCTATATTTTATAGTCGATGTCAAAATTGGGTAATTTAACCAAAGCGAAATTGAGCAGAATTTGAGTGAGTTAGAATTTTAATAATTCTATTGCTCGATCTTCTTCTTCAAGAAATTCTTAACTGATTGCGGTACAATTCGATTTGTAGGTAGGAACTCTTTTCTGAACATGAATTTTAGAAAGGTTTTGCTATGATGGATACTCAGCTATTTATACTACTACTATACTTAATGTAATATATTTAGCACAAGCTTTCAACTTCGAATTATTCAAACCCGAATTACCACCATTTGCCACATTAAAATACGGGATAGTTGTTAATAGGTTCTGAAAAATTGGCTAATCTAAAATTCTGTTAGATGTAAACGGGGTTTGATTTCGAGGTATAGAACTACAAATTTGGCAACAAACGTGACTTTATTTAAAAGATAATTTTATGCTATTAATGTGTGAATATGATGTCCGACATGTGAGCACCACGGCCGACGCGTACATGCCGTAATCTGGAAGCCCAATTTTCGATCACGCAGAATTTCTGGTCGTATTCTGGCAATAACGCGTCTAATGTTGGCATTAAAATGATCAATAGCCCATGGTTTACTCCCAAAGAAAATAGTCCAGCCGGGTAAAATCACACGAACGCGGTGGCCAGTTAACAGGTCAAGTTCTCGATATTGTTGGAACCACATGTCACTGTTGTCAATGCCATTTAATTGAAGCACGAAAACAGTAGTAATCATGTCTCTTTACCGGTCTTCGTTGACTATAACGCTTTCACGTCCGAGGATTCCATCGGCCCATAAAGCACACCAAACGGTAACCTATTGCAGATGAAATGGTTTTTGAACAATGGCTTATCTTGGCTCTAAATGCGACAATTGGCATGGCCATTTAACCAAAAATCGATTCATTAGGATTATTTTCAGTACTACGCACTACAGCTGCCACCGCTATCTCAGTGCGCACCATATGCGATTCTACGGTACGCGTATTATCACTTAGAGTAAACTTGGTGCGAGAGCGATCCATAGTTAATCGAATTATTTGCTCTGATGGACGATAAAATGGAGGTAACGCGCGATGATTTTCACGAACCATTATTTTCAAAGTGAATTTGAACAACTTGCAGACTCCAAACTTATACTTAAAAAAAATCGAGTGCCCTTGAGCTTGTCTATACGCTTCCTGAACTAATTTTGAAACTTCCATATTGAACACACTTTGAAATTCCGAAATACTTCAAGTATTCAATGTATCTCAAAGATATTTTATATCAGACATAATTTGACGGATTTGCATTGAAACGGTGGTGCTAAAGAATTTGCAGTTGATTTCAGTTCTACTTCCTTGTACTTGCCTACTGTGACCTGTCAATGCATTGAACTATTTTTATCAGTTCGTGTGCACCTGTGTAAATAGATTTGAGTGTTTTGTTTTGGAATAGTCACCCTGTATTTTTTTACGATTTTTATGGTTAATCAAAATTTCCTTCCACATTGTCTGTATGAAAATCACTCGCAAACCTCGCCAGTATCTGGAAATATATTCAGAACTATATGGTGGCTATATTAATTCCAATCCTTAAAAATTCCGCGTATACAAGGGTCCGGGTTTTAAATATAATCTGGCAATTGATTTTGGTACTTATAGACATTGTGTAGGTTCATTTTATTGCACATTTGATGGGCTCTGCTCTATTTATTTGGCGAGAGATTTTTTGTTCCCGATAAAAACAGCCCGTGTATCTGGTTTCAATTTATTTTATATTTACTCCCCCTATCAGCGATAGGATCTCGCAATCTTTACCCTGTGTCTCCTTGCTTTGGCAATCTTTACTCTATACCTTTGTCAATTCACTGTGTTAATATTCGTTATTGTATTGACAGTAGTTTTGTAGCTGCTTATTAATATTTCAAGATCCTGAAACAGCCCAATAAATTCCGCGGCGCTTGCAAGTTTCAAC
Source organism: Nephrotoma guestfalica (assembly GCA_963691935.1). Classification (NCBI taxonomy): domain Eukaryota; kingdom Metazoa; phylum Arthropoda; class Insecta; order Diptera; family Tipulidae; genus Nephrotoma; species Nephrotoma guestfalica. Next base: position 252,256,134 of record OY829914.1, read on the forward strand.
ACTGTAATTTTACAAGAATTTAGTTAAATATATTGTTCAACAAAGACATTTAGGTGCCTCATGTATTCTTGTTTTACAGACAGTTTGTTTCGACAAAATCAATGTTAATATTGTTCAATAATATACAGAGCACACACGACTTAATATATTCGCAGGTACCTTAATAATTAATCAAATGGCTCATAACGATCTATCCATTTTTATTTCTTCTGTATACATTTTTTATATGAGAAAAACGCGCTACGTCGCTACTGCCCAAGCGATTAATCAATTTTATTGTTATCCTGCCTAAACCTAAATTATGACAAAGTACCTAACTATACCTATCCAACCATACCACAACCATAAAAAAAAATAAAATATTAAATCATTTGTGCCAAATAATTAAAAGAATTTATCATCGCAAAAAAAAAGAAAATTTCAAAACCCCTCCAGGAGGTCTGAAATCTCGATGTGTACACAAAAATGATAGCCGCGCGCATATAACATAAATAATTTATGAAAAATTACGCGCGAGATAAAATGAAAAATATTCCCACTGTGTCGGTGGCAAACATAAATAAAATTCAAACACAACAAAAATAATTTCCCATAAAAACCATAACCTAATCTAACTCTAATTTTTCTTCTTCGTCATTTTTCTAAAACTCAAATTTCTTATGTACTCGTATGTTCCAGTCAAAAAGATCGGTATATGTACATATTTACATATAGAGATGAGAAAACCTTGACAAAGGTCATCATAACATACATAAGTATAACGTGTATACATCAGTGTATAATATGCATACGTAAATTTTCCGTTTTGCTCTATATCGAATTTTCCAAAATAGAAATAACATACACAGAAGATTTTATATTTTCATAAATAAATAAATAAATAAGCAAACATATTTATAAGGAACAACAGTAACAACAACAACAACAACGTTACGAGAAGAAAAGCATTTACAATTTCCCAATGTATTTTCTTCTTGTCTAAAAATATATTTTTTTTTAATTTTTCATTCTCTGCAAGTGAAATACACTTGTATGTAACGGTGTATGTAGTAGAGTGTGTAGAATATATCGGAGATAATTTTATTTATTTTTAGAAAAACTGATCATTTTTTATATTTTGTTTTTCATAAAAAAAATTATCTCTCGAAATAAAATTAATTTATTTATTTTCTAAAGAAATTTTTATTTTTTTTTATTTGCAGATCCGTAAAATTTTTGAACGCGGAATCCAGTGAAAATATTTTAAACATCCTAACCAATAAAAATACAAACAAAATTGTGGAAAACCAAGACTCCAGTTACAGACGCCTCCGTTTACTAGTGATCATAATGAAAACGAAAAGAATTAAAATTTTCTGGTGATCGAACCTCTTGAGTAAATCGAATTTATCGTGAGTGTGTGAATTCGTTACAGACTTACGCAACAAATAACACATAAAGTACCTCAACGTGGCGCATCTTCCCATACACACATTTTAATAGAAAAACCAAAAAAATAATAATAATTAAAAAAATTTAGTAAAAAATTATTGTGCGTGTACGTGCGTGTGTGTCTGTGAAAAAAAAATGAAAATTGTATTGTGAAAATATTTTAGATAAATTTAGCTGAGTGGAATTTTTTATTTTATTTCGATTTTTAATTTATTTTTTTATTATTTATTTTTTAATTTTTAGTTTAGTGAGTGAAATTTTATTTTTTGTGTGTTGAGTTAAATAAAAATAAAATAAAAAAAAAAATTAGTGAAATTTTTGTATAAGTAGCAAAAAAATAATTTAGTGAAAATGACAAAGTATAGGAAATTGTTTATATTTTTATTTATAATTTTTGGATTACTAGACAATGTATATTGTGATGCAGGTAAGACATTTTTTACAATGAAAGTTTATCATCTTTCGATATTTAGTTATTTATAAAGATTAATATTTTTTTACTTGGTATAATCGTAATCTGTTTTGTATGGAAATTGTTTATGTTTAAACATTTTTTCTTTGACAGCAGATGTTAATTTATCTATGATTTAATTTAAATGCAAATATTTATTTCAGAATCAAATTTTTGGTACGGCTGAATTTCTAATTTTTATTTCATTTGATTCAAATAAACATTCGTATTATAATGGAACAGTGGTGGCGCTCGTTAAATAAATTGTTATGCTATTAAAATTTTAGCAGGTCCCAACATTTCTTTCATGATCTACATGACGCTTAATCAATTAACATAACTAGTGTTTTAAATGTTATTTTCATCTAATTGTAATTGCAGATATACAATTTTGTCATACCGTTAAATATAATTAAAAATAGAACATTAAAATGTTCATATTAGCCGTGCGTTTCTTGTTGCTTGATCTGATCCGGTTCAGTTCATGTTTCATGGAAAACACGGCATTTATTATATTTCAAATGCTCGCGGCTATATACTTGTCTATCGCTGTTCAAGATTAGTCTTTTTATTGCATCTGGCGATGTATGTGTATTTCAATTATAAAACACTTTCATGTAGTTGTGTTCGCGAATACTCCACTTCATCATTTCCCCTGTCTTGATAATTAACACCCGTTGTTAATTCCAGTATCTTCGATGGAGATTATCGTTGCCGTTTACAATTAGTTTTGTTGTCTTCGCCTTCGTCTCAAAATATAATGTCATTCTGAAATCCAAATCTCAATCAGTATTGTAGCTATACTTGATGAAGTCGCCTCAATAAAATTATGTACTCTGACAAGATTCGATTTCACGGCCTTTGAGTTGATAGCAATTGTGGTACATGCCTTAATCACTCAATGTAGAGAATAATTCGTAACACTACCCCCTTAAACATGTTCGTGCCGAATAAATACATCCAATGCCGATCTTTTTGACAATTTCGTATGGACCTTATCAATCTCGTTATGCATCTTGAAATCCTGGAATTCAACCACACTAAATCACCTTGTTGAAAATTGGTAAATCTCCCACTCTGGTGTTACGGTCCTTTTGATTTATTTTTGGCGTTAGTACTGTTGCTGCTACTGCGAATAGATCTTTGTCCGTTCGCCTTCGTTGTTCAGCTACGTTTTTTTGCGGCCTATTACTGCTTCACATATCGGTCATCAATTTTCTGGGCGATTTCCACTACTGATTAATCATGCCCCTTATCCTTTCTCTTCCCCGCCATATTCCAGCACACCTTCTTCTCAACTTCCATGCATACGACCTTTACACGACTCTCCTCCACGGCTAACTGCATTGCTCTCTCTCTCTTTTTAGCAATCAAGTGCACTGCGGGACTCACCCTCAACAATGGTACTGGAAACTTCCGCTGGACCCTTTCCAAGGATCTTTGATCCATTTAATAAGCCAATCTGTTCCTCAATTCTGTATGGCTGTAAACTCTCGTTATTCCTACTTGCACTATTCGAGGTAGAAACAACGTTTGTCTTTGGACTTGGTTGTTTCTCGAACCTTCTACGGTTTTATTTATCCCAGGTGCATGTTCCTCTCGCCAGTTTTCCTTTTGTTTATCTCCGGAGTCAATCTTCGCAAAACAATCATCCCATCGTTGCGTACACTCTCTTAAGTATAGTGACCTAACTTCCCGCATCTGAAACATCTTATTTGACTTTTGACCTGGTTTTCACCTGGCTCACCACTTGGTAGTTGCAGTTTTCTGTAACTTCAATAGCTTTGTGTTAGTCGTCCCAACTCCTATACTTGCTCCGGCTACCTCATATTCTAAAGCCATCGACTGCCAATACTTCATGGTCGCTTTTTACAGCACTGATAAAGGCATCCATTGTTAGTCCATTTTCAACACACCTGCAGGTACATTGTCATAAGCTTGCAGCGCTCATTTCATTACTTCTCTCTCCAGGCCTTGAAGGCTTTCTTCGCGTAGTTGCCGCTTGCTTAGGAGTTAATTCTTGCATAGTTCTCTAACGTCTGACTATTCATATCTTAGCTCCAACTCAAGCAAGACTCGCATAGTCCTTTTCTGATGTGGGAACTGTTTGCAAGATCTGCGGCTTTCCCACTAAGATTTGAAATTAGTGTGTTGACCTGCTCTTCTGCGCCCCAACAATTATACTGCCGCTTGAAACTGCACTTTCAAATTCTCGAATGGGATTTTGCCATCGAATGTCGGAGATTTCAAAATTCCCATTGAACTTTTAGCAGTTGCTTGTGTTGGGAACGTTTTATGTAGGTCGCCATCTCCAACAGTTTGCGAACTATTTGTGTCGAGACGGGCATTCACTTGCTTAAATTTATTTTCTTACTCTTTACTGATTTGTCTTTCAAATTCTTTCAGCTGGTACTTGACTTTTTCCTCAAGGGACTTTATTCTCTTAATTCTTTAATTTGAAGATATTGGGTACGCTAAATTTCGTCGAGTTTGCCAATCTACACGCTCAGCTGTCTGCGTAGATATGCAAGCTGGCCGTTTTCCTTCGATTGTAATGCTGCCAATTGTGCACTTTGCTGCTCGCCTTGCTGGTCGATTTTTGCAGTGTTGGTCTAATTTGGCGTTTTGTTTGTCAAATTTGACAGCCTTGTCTGCTCTCATTTCCTTCATTTGAAGTGACAGCGCGCCTTCATGATATTTCTCATGCCCGAGTCGATTTCTGTTGTCCTGGAGTAGGCGGCTAGTGGTTGTTTCTTTCTGCTTCATCGTGCCGGTTGGCTCATTTTGAATTTCCTCTTCGCAAGGCTGTATTTTATGCTCATCATTTGAGTCTCAGGCAAATCAAATGACAAATTTTTAATACTTCAAGCTCTTTGAAATCGGTTTTCAACTGCACTTAACCTTCCAACTAATATTTCGCATGGTACTGGAGTACTCGTTTCGGGGAAAACTGTTAGGCTAATAGAAATCGAAATAGGTTCAAAAAGGTACAGTTAGGATCCAGAGTTTCCTGAAAAGTTATACGGTTAATAATGCGTCATGAAATCGCAAGCAATATCTTTGCTACGATACACTTCACTTGAGAACTGAGGAAGTGGGTGGCCATATTGTTTACGGATGAGTCCAAATTTAAATTGCACTTTCGAGAAACCAAACGAATCCTACATAACGACTCCCTAGTTGCACGTCGTTACATAGAGGAGATATTGAGACCTCAGGTTGTGAACTTAGCACGTGCGGATGAAGATAGAGGCTAGTATTTCATCTTGATTTCATCAAGATGCTCTTGATTCATGCCCATTCCACTAAATTTGTCACTGAATAGTTGGAAGTCAATGAAATTCTAAAGATGCAATGACCATTATTCAGTACCAATTTGAATCCGAGCGAGCACTTATGGGAACATCTTAAGCATTGTATTCGAGGTCGATCGGAACATTCATAGACTATTAGAGAGTTAGAAGCAGCGTTACTCGAGATTGCCCCTGCGATACCTTATTAGAAGCACATGGAGGCAATAAGAATTGAACACCGCTTTTCGTAAATTAACGCCAAAGAAATAAATTTATTATTTTAATAAAATTATTCTCTGAATTTTTATTGGTTTGTTGACCCTGCTCAAGTTACGGTGCAATTCAATTTTAATAATTTTTGTAAATAAACGTTTTTCTGTTATTAAATCCTATTTTACACATTTTCATTTAAATATTTTCTTCTATTAATATAATAAATAAACGCCAATTGTGTAAATATTCTTGATCTACTTATTCCAAGAAAATAAATGCTCAGTTCAAGAAAATATATTTTAAAAAAGTGTTTGGTAGATACTTTGTACATTATCATTTAGAAAATATTTCTCATTTTCCAAAATTCTCATTTTAAGAAAGATTCCTCAATTGAGCCATTTATTCTGAAAGTGGCATTACTCACTTTTTTTTTTAAATCGAGATATTTAAGGGTTTGGGTTTTAGAGAGAAAATTTACTTGTATTTGTTATCTAAGGTTACCTATATTATTGACGGGATTTTTTTTAAATGAAGAGATACAGTAAAATTGTAACTAATGTTATTATTAACTTTATTTTTTGAAAAAGTGGTTTTTGCCACTTTCAAAATAAACGGCTCCTTATCTTACCTTAACCTATCTTATTTATTATTTTCATAATTTAATAACCCAATTATATAACTGAGATCTAACAATCTTAATATCTAAACCGTAGTTCTTCTTTGGAGAAACTGAAACTAGATAATTTAATCAATATGTTCTTACTCATATAATTAATAATTTTCTTATTTCAAGAACATAAATTCTTATTACAAGAAAATTAATTCTGATATGTATCAGGTAGAAATTGATTATCTTTATAAAGCAACCTTAGCATTATTAAGTAGCATTTATTAATTTATTAATTTAGGAAAACAATTCTATTAGTGATAAGTACTAATTAAGTACTAAAATTTGTTTCTCACTATTTAAATCATATTTTGGCTTCGAAAAACTTAAATGATAAATACATTTGAAATATATAATATTAATCTTATTATTCTTATTTTGAGAAAATAAATTCTCATTTTAAGAAAATAAATTTTGAACAAGTATGTGTACATATGTATATTGAATATTGATGTACCATTTAGAAAATGGTTACTTCTATTAGGCAAACTTGGGTGTCATTTATTAATTTCCCAATTTAAGAAAACAATTCAATAACTGAAAGAATTATTTAGCTACTAAAATCGTATATCTTAACATCTAATCATAAATCGTCTTTTAAGAAAGCTAGATACATATTTTAATAAAAATATTCATAATAAATAATTATTCTCAATCTGATTATTCCAAGAAAATTATTTCTTAGTTGAAAATGGTTCATCATTTAGAAAATCATTTTGTAAATTCTGAATTCCGAAAAATTCTCTAGCAAATTATTTTAATTATTTAGTAATTATTCTTTGAAGAAGTTCAATCTAGATAGTTTAATAAATACATTCATATTATATAATTTATCTAAGTTTTCTTATTTCAATAAAATAAATTCTCATTTCAAGAAAATAAATTCTGAACAAGTAATGTATATCAGGGATGATATTATCGATACTACAGTACTTTTTTGATACTTTGGCTTTATGAAAAGTACTTCGATACTTTTGAGTTATTTTTAGTATTTTTGAGAAAATCCTAGAAATGTCACTTATAATTCGATGCGAGACAACTTTTGATCAGGGTGACCAACAACTCTAACTCCTATGTCTAAGATATTTAATCAGTTTTGTGATTAAAGGTACTAACGTAGTTTAATATTGTGAACCAAGTGTAAAATTTTGCAAAGGCTCTAGGCGAAATCCAACTTTTTCTTATGGAATTCTCTGCCATAACAAACCTTTAGTATTTTATTGGTTTAAATGATAGATCAAAAATTTCTATAATATATTTAAATTTTAAATTGATTAATACTCGGCAAATTCATTAAATACTTGTAAAGCCTATATAAAACCATGTTAGGGGTTATGAAAGGTAACAAAAGAAGTCCTTAAGTGGTCTCGATTAGTTTAGTCCTATTTCGCCGATAAAATGATGTATTTTTAATTTTGGAAAACAAAATAGCGAAAATAATCAATGTTAACCATTTGTTTTTTTTGAAGATATTTACATTAAAATTTGGGTCTCCCGACATTGGTCTCAACGATCACTAAACTTGCCAATTTCGATTAAAATTGTTGTTGTCCGAGGTTTGCATTCTAAAAACTTTGCTCTTGTCAAAGTTTTATGAATAGTGGTTAAATAATTTTACTCTTAGTAAAGCAGAATGTCTGACATAAAAGTAAACACAAAATGTCCACTCTTTTCAGTAATCGCTAAACAAACTGAAATTCCTAATATTTTTGTATCGATATTTTTCGGTATATTCAAAACTATAAACAATTTTACGAGACGAGATTTCTCGATCTAGACAAACAGAAAATTCCGGCCCTAGGCCATACATATCTCTAATTAATTATGATTGCAGAAAATTATTATTTGTGCAGCGTTTTCAACAACTGTAATGTCTTAGAAGAGCTTATATTGCATTGCGAAAGCTGATATATGATTTCTCATTAAAATAAGCACTCCAGCGTAAACCGCTCAGGTAAAACCAATGGGAATTTGAACTATGTAGTGAGTATTCCAAGAGGGCCAATAATTACGTTCGACTTAAGATCTGTAACGCGAGGCAATAAAAAGGTTTAATGAGCATAACAACAAACGCGTAGTTTTAATGATTTTCCTCAAATTTTTTTTTAAACCAGCACCAGATAAGCACTCAACAGTTAAAATTTCACTGCCAAAAAAATGGTGGACGTTCGATAACGGATACCTCTTTTAAAATGAGGTTATTGGTTGTTCACGGTTTACATTGAAATAAACCCGTAGAATTCAAATTACCCAGCATTATACGATAGATTTGCAAGAACCGCTTGGGAGATTTGCAAGAACCGTGTGCCTATCTCTGCTATGAAAGGTCCTGCAAAATGCTATTTGATGTGAGTCCAGTGCACTTTCATGCTTGATTCAGTACTTTATTTCTCAAAAACTCAGTACTTTTGATTTGTTGCCAATATCATCCCTAATGTATATATCAGCAAATTTCCAGCAAAAAATGTGTTTTGCTGTTCACCGCTAGAGGCATCACCTACACAAAAGTCAAATATTTTGTGCTGATCTTTTTAGAATAAATTTTCACTCAAGTCAATGCATCAATGCAAAAACATGGCAAAAAAAACTTCACCTTCGTCGTGAGAACTCCCTGAATTTTGAAAGTAATTTTAATGTGAAATATTTCTGTTTTTTAACAAAAGTGTTAGAAAAATCCCCCTGCAACTGTCCTAATTTGATGTGAGTATGATAGCTGGGATCATAATCTATATACATGAGCAATATGATAATCATAACCAGTGTCATAAAAACATATACCAAGGGAGTTACAGAGGGTTTTCTAACAATTTTTTAAAATACTTAAAATATACATACAAATGTATGGAGTGCTACAAACGTCAGTTTTGATTTGTGTGATGGTCTTGCATTTAGATTATGATCCAAGGTATCATAAAGATATAAACCTCGCGCAGTTACAGAGAACTTTTACTAAAACTTTTGTTAAAAAACTGAAACATTTCACAATAAAATGACTTTCGAAATTTAGGGAGTTACCGACGGAGGATATTTTTGTTTGTTTTGCCATTGCAATCTAGTCAAAAACACGCATTAAGCCACTTGATTATGACCAGTAGTGAATAGTGGTGCTTGTGATAAGAATAGCAAAAATTGCATCTGAGTTACAGTTGATTTATTATTTTTTACTTAAGCTTATTAACAAACAGATATTAGAAAAATGGGTAAAGTAACGACACTTTCAGGAGCTGAATTCGAAGTTTTAAAGGAAGAAGGATCCTCAAATAGTGAAAAATGGTAGGGAAAAACTGTTATTGAATCTTACATAAATAATATTGAAAATTATGGAAAAAACAGAAAAGAACGCGTTGCAAAGGCATAATGCCGCATAAGCGGCAAAAAGTAAGGCAAAACTTGGAGTCAAAGCCAGCTTACCAACGGTTCGTCATGTGATTAAAAATACTAATCATCTTAAATTAAACAAACTTCAAAAGAACCTTTCTTTGAATGCATTACGCAAAGCACTCCAATTGGGATTTGCTAAAAGTACATGACAAAAAGGCAAGAATGGTACTGAGTTGGATTTTCCGACAAAAAGAAATTTAATTTGATCTATGGAAAGAGGAAATATTTTTGAATAGAAACTATAGTAGACGGGTTTGGGAAGCCATTTCGTACTACGGAACAACTGACTTGGGTTTTCCTAGCACGATAATGGCTTTCGTAAAAAACTATAATGGGAAAGATTTTTCCAAAAAGGATCTTTGCTGTGGATTTACCAGCAAGATAATACCCCATTTCATACAGTAATAATTTTTACAGGATGGATATGAGACAAAGGTGTAGCATCCATATTCACCCGATTTGAATATCATAGAAAATGTGTGTTGGTAGCTTCCACTGGTAGTGTATGGAGGAGGCCAAGCAATATGTTGATAAACTGTCACTGATAACAGCTATTAAAATGGCCTGGGATAAAATTAGTCTAAATTATTTGGGCGCTCTCTACGATTCGATATCTTCACAAATTTTCGAAACTATTTGAGCGAAAGAAGGAAGCACTCATTACTAAAAGCAATGATAATTAAATAAATAAGCCTTTAAACAACAGTGCTTGTTCTTTTTAAAAATTTTCTAGATTTTACAGAGATTTATCTACTGGTCTTAATGAAGTGACGCAAGGAAAATGCATGTTTTTGACAAAATTACTAAATTTTTATCTGTTTTACGGATTCCAATCAGCGACAATGTACGTGCAAAAGCATGTAAATATTAACTAATATTCTCATTTCACAGAAGCGAAGTGTATATACACAAGTGGAGCGGAGTGTATATACACAGGTCGTTTATTAAATAAAAATTACATTTTTTATACATTTTCTGCTGGCTTCTATAAATATCAGCAATATAAGAATTATTTTTTGTGATAGTGCTGCATCTAACGGTGAATAGCAAAAACACATTTTTTCGGCTAGCAATTTTCTGCTATCATACGGTACGATAATTATCTAATATTGACTTCAATCATTTAGGAATTTATTTAAAAAGCAAACCAGCGTGTCATTTGCTAGTTTGTTAATTTAAACAAAAAATTCTATAACTGATAAAATTATTTAAATACTAAACAATTATTAATCATTATTTAAATGCTGTATAAGATAGCGGAAATTTAACAGCGGAAAATAAGAGATTACGCTACTCGACGCAAGTGACAGCACTATCACAAAAGAAAATTTCTTTTGTTATATAATTACCAGCGGACATTTTTTATATATTTTGTATCTCTCTTTTCACTAAATAAAGATACTTAAAGGAACGCGGTAAAGGAAATCTTCAAATTTAACATTATTCCGTCTTTCCGCCATTTCTTAACGTATGACGATGAAATTTGATTAGTAGTATTGAACGGGGAATTTAAAGTAAGTTTTGGACAAAATTCTTGGATCAGTGGATTCTGGACTAAACTTGGCCATTTCGTAACATATCCTTTTGAAAATTTAAAAGATTTTATTTATTTATTTTAAGTTTTTGGCCAGTATCTCTAAAACTTCCACTAGTAACCAATACTTTCGGTTGTTTTTCTAATAGCTTAGGTATCATACTGAGACTAACTAAGGACAGTTAACTACAATTTTAGTGGAAGTTCTTGAGATATTGGTCAAAACTGAAAATAGCTTATATGGCCGTAGGGAATAAAAAAATTATAGTAAAAATTCTATTCAATAAATTTTCTCCAAATTTTCCTTTTAGTCTCAGTATGACCTAAACTATTAGACAAACAACCGTATTGGTTACTGAAAATAAATAAATAATTTCTTTAAAATTTTTGAAAGGATTGGTTATGAAATGGCCAAGTTTAGTCCAGCATGCACAGATGCTAGAATTTTGTCCAAAACTTACTTTAAAATCCCTGATCAATACTACTATCCAAATTTCATAATCATTTCTTAAGAAATTGCGGAAAGGCAGAATATTATTAAATTTAAAAATTTTATTTACCGAGTTCTGTTACTTCGGAGATCAATCAATTTGTCATTTTAACGATCACTTTTAAGGAAAGCAAAATACAGGCGTCCCTCGTATAACACGGTTAATTCGTACCGTCCTATATCGAAACCGTGTTATACGAAACAAGGTATACCGTGTAGTATCGAGACCTTGTCTTGTGTTATATCGAAACCGTGTTATACGAAACCTTGAAATAATATAAATAAAGGCAATGTGTACCGTGTTATATCGAAACCAAATCTTAAGGTGTAAAATTTTATGATAGCTGAAATTTCGTTCCAAATACTACATAAATGAAAATGGTAACTTCAAGTTTTTATTAAGAAAAATAAATTAAATTCAATTTTATGATGAAATACAAAAATTAAAAAATACAACAAAAAATATATTCAAAGACTAATAATTATAATTACATATTATAAAACAAGTAGAAACAGCTTATTACGATTACAAAATTAATTTTCATCATCACTCTCATCAGAAATTACAGCTAATCTACTTTTTTTCTCCAGGTTGGTTGAAACTCCTCTTCACTAGTTATTTCTCCATCATTACAAAGGTTATCTAACGTAGTAGAAACTACCTGCCTATTTCGATCTTGCAATTCTTTCAGAATTTCTCTATAAGGAGCTAAAGAACTATTCAATTCTCTTTTAAATTTTCCGCTACGTACAACTGAAGGATCTTTTTCAACGAAAAAAAATTCCAATTTTTTAGCTAAAGCTATTCCTTTCTCAAGATCAATTAAATTTAAATGAGGAACCGTTGTAATCGAAGGTAATCGAAGTTAGAGGTATTTAGTAGTTCAATTAGTTCTTCCTCATTCAAAGTTTGCTCTTCAAATAGTTTCCGAACATCATCAATGTTCATATCTGAAAATCTCCCCTTCTAAATTAGAAGCAACCGAAATTATTCTGCTAAATTCTGCTTCCTCAAATGGGACACAGTTTCCTCTCTGGACCATTTGCGGTAACAAAGGTGGAAACCTTGAACACCTGGAACACGCATGACGTGTAGACTGTTTTAATTTCTTGCAAGCCACAGCTATAGTTGTGACACAATCTAAAATAGAAAACTCTTTCCAAGCTTGAGTAAGCGTTACATTTTTATCGTTTTCCAGTCTTTCGGAAAATTTTTGGAATGCTAGTCGTATGTAGTATGCCTTGGTTGTTGCAATGATTCCTTGATCTAACGGTTGGATCAATGACGTACAATTTGGAGGAAAAAACACAATTTTTACGTTAGGATGATATAACTCTCTACTATGGCTACCTGCATTATCAATGAGCAATAAAACTTTAAAGCTCAAATTTTTTTCTTCAACAACTTTTCTACTTCTAGGATAAAACAATTTTTATACCAGTCTTCAAACAAATTTTGCGTCATCCAGCCTTTTTTATTTGCTCGCCAGAGGACTGGTAGATGAGACTTATCAACGTTTTTCAATGCTCTGAGATTCAAGGAACGATTTATTATCATTGGTTTTACTACAAAATTTCCTGAAAGGTTACTACACATATGAAGGGTAACACGATCTTTACAAGTTTTATAACCTGGTGATTGCTTCTCACCTTTTGAAATAAAAGTTCGAGACGGCAGTTTCTTCCAATATAAAGCTGTCTCATCGGCGTTGAAAATTTGATCTGCTGAATACTCTCCCTCTTCAATAATTCGTGGTATTTCCAATATAAATTTTTGAGCAGCTTCTATATCTGCTCAAGCTTGTTCTCCTTGCAATTTTACATTGCGCAAAGAAAATCTTTTTTTTTTTTAATTTTCAAACCACCATTTTCTTGCCAAAAGTGATAGGTTTGGTTCTTCTTTAGAAGAAAGTTCATCTTTCTTTAAATGTGTGTAAACTCTAATCGCTTTTTGTTTAATAAGATTTGTACTCAAAGGGATTTTTTATCTAAACAATCTTCTATCCATATTATAAGAGCATGTTCCATTTTTACGATATTTATATCTCTTTTGCGGGACACACGTTTTGCACCTTGCGAGCAACCAAAGGCAACATTTTTTCTAATTTCGCTTTCATTTTTGAATATTGTTCGAATAGTAGCTTCGTTTAAATTTAATGATTTTGCAATCGATGTAGGTTTTTCTCCGCTTTTCCAATTTTTTCTTCGAGTGAAATAAATTTTCGCTTAAATTTTTGCTTCTTGATCTTGTCAGACATTATCTAAATTTAGGGTCCAAAATAAGATTTACAATAAACGTTACAACTTCATTTTTACATACCTCAAATTAAAATTATTATGCACTTATAAACTTGCAAAAGAAGGCTTTTTTACTATGTACTTTTTATCACTTTTTACTTTAACGACTTTTACGTTTCTAAAATGTTAAAAACAAAGCAAGCTAAAACTTTAACTTCATTTACAAAGGACAAATCACATATGTACTTTCACTTCTCAAAACGAAATGAGATATTTTTTTGTAGCAATGAATTTGGGGTATTCCCCTCATTGAACGGAAAAAAAATTCAAATTTCCAATGCATCTTTTTCAAAATCATGTTATTTCAAAACCGTGTTATATTACCGTGTAATATCGAAACCGTGTTTTACAAGTACCGTGTTATACGAGGGACGCCTGTAGATATAAAATTAATAAAAAATGTCCGCTGGTAAATAAATTATCTTTTGTGATAGTGCTGCTACTTGCAGCGAGCTCTTATTTTCGCTATCTTATACAGCACTTTATTTAAACCATATTTCTTCTTTGGAAGAAGTTAGATGTTTTAATCAATACATTTCTTGATTAAAGAAGGTTGATCACAATAAGTCAGAATAATATTTTAGTTGTTATACTTGCGAAATACTTTAATAATTTAAAATTATCGTGCAAACCGTACTTTCACATCAATACTTCATACTTGTACATGCACGACTGAATAAAAAACCCTTGACAATTTAACACGGATGTAGAATAATTTTCAGACAAAAGCAGAAGCTCTTTGAAATTCATTATTATTGAATTACATTTGAAATTTCGCAGTCGCAAATTCCGACAGGTAAAACCCATCAACAACCGTTGGTATCACGATATTTGGGATCGTATAACGAAAAACAAGCTCTTTATAGAAAAATTATATCAATCTCAACCATCTCGAGTACCCCAATTTTGTCTTGTTAGCCTTTATTGTATTTGGTTTGGATGTACTCGTTTCACATGGCATACAAAATGTAAATTCGTACCAAACACATATCTAAGTAGGTACGTTAAAAATTCTGCAACCAACCATTACAAAGCAATAAAGGAATTTATATTCATTTGTTGGTCGTGTTGTTGTTGTTGTTAACTGAAAAATACTCATCACACTTCCGGCTGTTATTGTCTTCTTAACATATTTATAAAATAAATTCAAGATATATAACAAAACAATAGAAATGATAAGACGGGCTTGAAGAAATCTAGGTGTACATAATATAGATATAGGGGGGGACTCACATCAAAAATGATAGCAACAAATTTTAACATAAGGTAGACAATTGGGAAGGGGAATTTAGAATAAAAACAAAATTTATTACGCGGTTTTATGTTACACGCGGTATATATTAATACACGTAGATAACAGAAATGCACACGTAAATAAGAAATATATAAGAAGAAGACTAAAAGTAAAATATAAGCGAAAGAATTATGATTCGTGGGAATTATATAATTTATGGTTCCACTTGACTTCAAACTGAATACATATATGCGAAACGGAAACATAATGAATTTCTCACATTTGGGGATTTTCCCCATTTGTTGTTGTTTGCCACCGCTGTGCGCCTTACTTATATACTCGTACATACCGTATTCATAATATTCATCATCATGTACACCGAGTCCCTATTAATTCTTTTGAAAATTTGACATTTTTCCTATTATTAAAATATATTAGGAATATTATAAAAGGATACAGTAGAAAAGGGGTTACACACACAGCTTATGTATGGGGTTTTTATAGTAGTTTTTTTTATACTTTTTGGATCCCTTATCGTTTTATACGTTTATATGAAAAGAAAATACAATTTAATGGGTTAAAGGATATTGATAATAGAGAATTTATTTCATTTACGTGGAATTTGAATTTTAGGGGTGTGTGTGTATGTTTCGGTGCCAATATGCGGATCATTATATAGTTTATTGTGATCTTGATTAAAAAAAGGATTTAGATTTTTTTTATGTATTATATGTTATATATAAGCTACCTCTACTCGTCTTAAATAGATTTTTCTATGTGTATAAGGAGACGAATATACCTACATACAATATGTTCACACAAATTATATAACTAATCTATCGTTATACACCGTATATAATGACATTTGATAATTTATTATCGAAAATACACCTGCCGTATTTTATTCGTATGCATATATATAGTAAATGTAGTCTATATTGCAGGATATTTAGGAAAATGATTTAAAAAGGTGATTAGAGTTCATTGCTTTATTCAAAGTGGTTCTGAATATCAATTGCATAACCTTTATCTCCCCTCAATTATTTCCACTACCGTGGATTCTTAATGTCAGTTTGGAGACTATCATATTTTATCATATCATAGCCAAATTATGCGTATAAGAGGAACTAACTTGGTGTGCCCAATTACGGTAAATGAAAATAGATATTTTACCAGCACATCTAGATTTTTCATGAATATTACTGATGTAATCAATAGATTGTCTAAATGGATCAAAATTCGTTTATGCAGTATTATCTCTGAAATATTTAATTTACACAAAATATACTTGGATTAATCTAATTGTCCTATAAGTTCCTCGATTTGGGTGCGCCTTCTTAACAGTGATCTTCTTCTGATCACTATGTAATCCAAACGAATTTTACTTCTTGCTCAAAACCCTAGGCAAGTTCCCAAAAATCAGGCCTTGGGACAAAGTGGGCGCCGGGCTAGGATGAAAATGTTAATGAAGTTATAGTTGTGAAAATATACCGAAGCTCTAACATATTCCAAATTTATTTATGCGTGCCCGTTTGCTGCTTTGTATTCAAAAATGTATGGAACTTGATATAATTTTTTCCAAAATTTCATTCGAAACTCGTCATGTATAAAGAAATAATTTTATTTTCAATACCGCCCGCCATTCACCGCCATAATTCATTTGAGTGACAATTTTGCAGCGAACAGTTATCGCAGTCTTCTTAGGGCACTCCAAACTTCTATTTCTGTAATTTTTATGAAACTCGCTCTAAAAAATATTCCTATAAACAAAATTTCCCGGAACTATGGCTTAATCTAATCGATTTCTTTTAGTAGGGTTCCATATAAAAGAGAACCCTAGTACCTTTTCGATACGTCAAATAAACCAAAAGCCTGCAGAAAGGTTTGTTTGATGTCGCTGGTACAAAATGGTGTTTTGGGTGTTTTTTTAAGAGGTTGCCGATTTTTTTTTTGAATAAAACACATATAAAATTATGAAATGACCAAAATTTTTTTTTATTTGGTAGATAATTTTTTGGCATTTAACATTTAAACACAATTTCTGGCATATGGCTACCACGACTATTTTTCACAAATGTCATTCTGGAGGTCCAATTTTCCAGCACTTTTTCAAGCATTTGAGGGCGTATGTCAGCAATGACACGTTGAATATTGGTTTCCAAAGCGTCAATCGATTGAGGTTTATCCACATAAACCAATGACTTCACGTATCCCCACAAAAAGTAATCGAGTGGCGTCAAATCGCACGAACGCGGAGGCCAATTCACCGGACCATTTCTCGAAATAATGTTGTCGTTGAAAGTTTCTTTCAATAAGTCGATTGTTTCACGTGCTGTATGGCAAGTGGCACCATCTTGTTGAAACCACATTTCATTCATATCCATATCTTCAAGATTTGACAACAAAAACTCATTTAACATGGTTCTGTATCGATTTCCATTCACGGTAACGCGTCGTCCTTCCTCATTTTTAAAGAAATATGGACCGATGATCCCACCAGCCCATAGACCGCACCAAACAGTACATTTATCAGGATGCATTGGTAATTCTAGAACGGCGTGTGGATTATCTTTGCTCCAAATGCGACAATTTTGTTTGTTGACGTATCCATTTAACCAAAAATGCGCCTCATCACTGAAGAGAATTTTACGGTAAAAAAATGGATCTTCGTTCAATTGATTTAACGACCAATCACTGAATTCACGGCGCAAACGATGGTCGTGTGGCTTTAATTCTTGCACCAATTGAATTTTGTATGGCACCAAACCCAAATCTTTACGTAAAATTTTCCATAAAGTCGATGGACAAAGTCCAATTTGCTGAGCACGACGACGAATCGATAAATTGTCGTTTTCTTCGACACTGGCCTCAACGACAGCAATATTTTCTTCTGTACGAACTCTTCTCATTCTTGTCGGTGGCTTGGCATCCAAAAGAGTGAATGTAGACCGAAATTTGGTAATTACGTTCTTTATGGTGGTCTCTGACGGACGATTATGTGCACCATAAAATTCACGAAGTGCTCTATAAACATTTTTAATTGAACACTGATTTTGAAAATAAATTTCCACGATTTGAAAACGTTGTTCTGGAGTTAACCTATTCATAATGATTTGCCAAACAATACTGAGTAGAAATGCCACTTTGAGCTGTCAAAACAACTGTCATAAAATAAAACGACATCTATCGGAAAAACAAACCTCCTAAAAAAACACCCGTTATTTTTACAAAATTTTTTGAATGGCACGGAGCATTTAGCAATCGGTAATCGAAATTTTTCGTTTTATTTTATTTAGCAAAACTGAAATTTTGCTGGCTATAAAGCAATTAATTCTATATTTTTTGGCTGCTTAAAACATTTAGGTATTTCTCTATATTGCTTCTCGCATTCTTAGTTTATTTTATTCTGATTTTCACTGGTGTTGGACTTTGGAAATGATTTCTAATTCTCGCGACTGTTCAAATCACTATTTCTGGCAAAGTTAAAGGTTCAGCACTTGACAGTATTGAATGACTTGAACCTTAAGAAGGGGTTTTTATTGTTTTTTGGGCTGACAATAAGGTTGTTCCATTTCGAGGAATAGAACTTTGAATTATCACTGGAAGTCGACACTCTTCGCAGAATTTCTAATCGTATTTCGGCAATAACGCGTTGAATTTTGGCTTTCAAGTGTTCAATAGTATATGGCTTATCAATGCAGACACAAGCAACTTCACATACCCCAAAGAAAATAGTCCAGCCGGTGTTAAATCACACGAACTTGGTGGCCAGTTGACAGATCCATTTCTAGTTATTAACTGTTCATCAGATGTTTTTTTCAGTAAATTAATTATATCGCGCACTGTATAGAATGCGGCCCGTGTTGTTGGAACCACATGTTTCTGATGCCAATACCATCCAATTGAGGTACAAAAAAATAATAATCATTTGTCTATCTGTTGACTGTAATGTTTTCTCCAGCATCATTTTTGAACACATATGGTCCGCTGATGCCTTCAGACCATAAAGCACACTAAACGGTAAATTTTTGTCGACTACCTTCACTCAAAACGCCACAATTCTGCCTGTTGACAAAGTCATTCAACCCAAAATGAGCTTCATCACTGAAAATAATTCTGTATGGAAAGTTTGTATCGATGTCAATATTGGGTTCGGCCCATTTACCTAATTGTAAGCAATTACCATGACTATTAAGCAAACCCTTCTATAAAGATGTTGGGTATGAAGTCCCAATTGTTGTGCACGGTGACGCATCGATCGATTTGGATTATCTTCAATAATACGCGCCGTGTGAAAGCGATCAATAATTTCAATTAACACCTCTGATGGACGATTATGTGGACCTTAAAATAGACGTGGCGCACGATGAGTTTCACGAACTGAATAATTAGTTTTTGCTCTAGCGTAAGTCTATTCATTATGAAATGTAAAACCAATAACCCAAAAATCAACTGTCAGCTGTCTAATCGGCTGTTTCTGAAAAAAAAGTGTTGCCAATGAAAAACAATTCTTCAATAAATAATTCGTTGAAAACTATAATTCCACGGAAAAGGAACAGGTTTCTCATTTCCAAAAGTTATTAGGTGTGGTAGTAAAAACTCGGCTCTGAAGTTGGTTGCATCAAAATATGCTTGCAACGCATTCAAATCGCCCGCCATTTTCGATATATGTAGCTAGTGATTGATGCTTTTATGACAGAAGTTTCAGTGATTTACAAGATGACGTTCCGTGTGCATCAATTTTAAGAGATGGATGTCGATAAGCAACATGGACATTCTGTGAGTCATTCAACAGTAAAAAGTGGTTTGCAAGATTTCGTGATGGTAATTATATTATTGACGGCGATCCATCTCCATGTGCAGTAAAACAATTTGAAGACGAAGAGCTTAAAGTTTTACTGGATGAAAATCCGAGTACAAAAGTAAGAATTTTTGCACAAAATCATTACGGATGATGAAAAGTAGAATTTTTACGATAATCTTAACCGCAGAAAACCATGGATTGATCCGGGCAAGCCATCAATTAATCAAATAGCTGCAAGAATGAATATTCAGGCCAAGAAAGTGTTACTGTGTGATTTGAGAATATGGTGTGATTGGAAAGGGGTCATCTACTTTGAGCTTCTGGAACCTAGTCAAACTGTTAGAGCTGAATGCTACCAGGCCCAATTGATCAGGTAAGTGAGACCCTGGGGGAGAAAAAAAAATTATGGACCAAAGAACGCGGAAGGCGAAATTCTGCATGGCAACGCTCATCCACATACAGCAAAATCAACTCAAGCACTCACCTTCTCCTTAGGCTAGGAAGTTTGCATGCTGTCGGCGTATTCTCCAGGTTTGGCTTCCTCTGATTACCATTTCTTCAGATCGATGTCATCATATTTGAAAGACCAACGGTTCACGAATGTTGAAGATGTGCAAATATGACTTGCTTTGAACCACCAAGTTTCTCTCGCGCAGGCATTCATAATATACCTGATAATGGCAAAAGACCATAGATAGTAATGGCGAATATTTCGATAATTAATCTTTCAAACAATTATATTTTCAATAAAGATGAATTTGATCAAAAAAGCAGTTTCTTCTTGCACACCTAATAATTTAAAAAAAAATTGTTTAATGGATGGTCGTTGAATTGATCATTTGGGTTCCATGTCATTGAGAATTTAATGTCATTTAGTTAATAGTGACATATAGATTTAAACATTAAAAGTAGTTTTGTAGCTGATTAGTCTGGAATAGAACTGTTCCGGATATTCGTGTAGAATCTGGATTACTCGGTGCGGTATATATGTAGATACGGGTGCAAAACGAAATTAGTTAGTCAATCAGAAATTTCGGTAAGCGATAGTTTGAAAGTGAAAGTGAGCACAGCGAAAAATTATTTGTGGAGTTTAACACGTTCGCCCCTTGATTTTCCGAAAACGACCTTTTCAATCAAACAAATAGTGCCGGTTTCCCGGAATACGGAGATAATTCAATAAATAAAACTTTTTCATTGAAACCGTATGACTCAAATATGTGTCATATACTCATATAGACTACGCCGAAAATAAAATAATCATAACAGAAACAATTCCAAAGTTATAACCATGTAAAATTTCAGTATTTTGTGACACATATATGTAACATGAGGTTTATTGGAAACTTGTGTGACAGTGTCTTTGAGGGACGAACGTGTTAAATTGAAATAAATTTTGATTTATTGTAAATTAAATTAATAATAAATAGTAGTGACAATTATTATTGTTGTATATTAAGTGTTAAGTACATAGTTCTGAATTTGGTACAACTATTTGGAAAATTATTCTAATATTATATTCCAGAATATTCCGGCAGCGGTTTAAATTTTGAGAATCTGATGTTGTAAATAGTCAAATTTGTAGCTGTGTTTACAATTCAGTGATTCGAACCGGATTTAACACGACAAAATCATAACAACATAAAAACGTCAAATAATTAACTCTATATTGCCCTCTATAGCTTTCACATTCCATGAAGGGATTTCGCTATCTGTATCAAGGTCCTCCATCCATCGCGGCCCAATTCTCTCACCCTAAAAAGAAGGGACGAATGACTATCCCTTAAAAAGTAAAAACATTCTACTTCATTAAAGATCAGGGTCTAGCTCTCGCGTAGCAGAGGTCTTACGAATGCATTATATAGATGTCACAATCTCAATATCCTTTATTGGACGAAAACTCGGTGTTCGTCAGTGATTTCGAGCTTATCCATGGAAATTCTGCTAGGGTGTTAATACAAATTTGGTTTTGCCTGTTCGCTTCCAAACCTTTCCCGATTTGCTTGCGTAGCGAGCGAGCTGTATGAAACTATCCTTAATATCGCTAGATAAACGTCGCTAAGTTCTCTGTCGAACATCAGATGTTATTTCATAGAGTTTGAAACAATTCCTTAGATTACGATTCTACATATAGGACGTCGTTAATTTATGATAATGAAGTTTGTGCTAAAAAAATCATTAAACATTTTAAACTGTCAAATTTACAGTTTTCCGCGATTGCCTGGCATTTTTGTGAAAGTAAAGCATTTCTAAAATTCAAGTAAAGTGAATGTTTGATGTACTCGTATGGTGTATGCGTAAATTGAGCATTTTTGACGAGTTTCAAACAATATTTCAGCAAATTCTGTAGGTTTCTTTGGGGTATCAGTAAAATTATCAAATAGGTTATCTAACCTATTGGGTCTAAAGCAAATGGGATATAATTATGATGAATTTTGCTATATTTTATGGACGTTAGAAACTTTCGTTTCGATGAATATTTCAATGTGTGATATTTTAAAACGGGCGACCTTAATATATTTACAGGTCTTGTACAGTGTTAACAAATATATTAGACAAACCACTACTCTCGATTTTTGCCTATGTACAATTTTTTACCCCGGATGTTAGAGGTGTCCACGGCGTTACACCTATATTTTTTGAAAGCACAATATATTTTGAAAACGTATTGTAAACTTGAAGCATGTATTATTTTCAATAATTTGTGTCGTCAACCCAAGATACGTACACGAGTTTTGACCTATGATTTGGTACAGTTCGACCAGTAAACTAAAATTGTAGTGAAAGATTATGTTAAACCTAGCTTTGGTTTATAAAATTTTAAAATTTTTAACAAATTTACTTTTTATGCGCCACCGATCCTAGAGATGTCCACAGAACAAATTTTTTAAAAGAATTAATATTTTATTAACCAAACCAAGGTTCATCAGAACCTACCTCGATTATTAGAGTTTCAGTGTATTGGTCGAGCTGTAGGAAATCATAGGCCAGAACTCGTGAACGTCTCCAGGTTTGACGGCATACAGTTTTGAATATCCTTGCCATTTGTATCACAATTTACGTAACCATTATATAAACGAGTTCGTTGCTGGTTTGGGACTGTCAATTTAAAATCCAACTGGAGAAATTGTTGAAATCTTATAGAAGAAAACAACAATTTTTTTTCAAAATCACTAGATTCCGTCGACGTCTCTGACATGAATACCATTATAGATGTACCAAATTTCATTAGAATCAAATGCAATAAGTCTATTAGAATCGGATAGCAATCACTATAAAGGTCGAATATAGTGTAATCTATTCGAAAATGTGCGTGAGCACTTGTAGACATTTCTAAGATCGGCAGTATGAAAAAGTAATTTTGTTAAAAATTTTAGAATTTTATTAGCCAAACCGAGGTTTAACAGAATAGAGCAACGTTCACTACTATTTTAGTGTACTGGTCGAGCTGTACGAAATCATAGGCCAGAACTCGTGTACGTATCTTGGGCATGGCACAAATTATTGAAAGTAATAAATTTCCGTATAATGCTTCAAATTGTCAAATATTTAACAAACTTCATTAGAAATTAAACCCAGTTCATACACGTTTTGAAAATATATTGTGATATCAAAAAATATAGGTGTAATGCCGTGGGCATCTCTAGGATCCGCGGTAAACAAAATTGTACATAGGCAAAAATTATGAAATCGTTAAAATGTGGATAAATTTAATAAAAGGCGTTCAGGGTCAACCCGTATTGGCCGCCTCGAGAGCAGTGGTTTGTTTGACCTGAAATGTGTAATATTTATCAAAATTGTAAAGTTTCTAACATCTATATAGACACAGTAAAATAGAGATCTGTTTGAAAAAATTCTTAAGATCTCCGGAATTGGCTGGAATGTTGTTTGAAACTCGTCAGTAATGCTGAATTTCTAAGTATAATTTTTAATAGAACGAATCTCAAAAATATACTTTACTTAAATTTTAGAAATAGGTCATGCTTTTCTTCCCAAAAATGTCAGCTAGAATCTGTATATATTTTTAGATTCGACGGCACAATATTTAGAATCTCGTGTAGTTTTATAATTTTCTTTTGAAAATAAATTCCAATTGGAAAAATTGCGTAAATCATTTTGTTAGAACAAACTTCATTATCATGTTAATTTACACAGAAAAACAAGTTTCTCTGGAATTCGTAGACACATTTGCGCGGCCCTGAGGTTTTTGTTTTTTATACAGTCACTTAATTAAGGTAAGTCTATATAGTAGTGGGTGTAAAAATGTATATTTCCGACCTTTTTTTTAGTGAAATAAAAGACATTAGTTTGTGTAAATGAAAGAATATTTTACTCAAAGTATGCTCCTTCGGAAGCTATAACCTTCGCCCATCGTTCAGGCAATAAACGGGTTCCCAGAAGAAAAAAGTTCGGTTGTTTCGAGACGAACCAGTCATCGATCTATTTTTTGACGTTTTCATATGAAGTGAAGTGCTGCTGTGAGGGCTGATTACATCGACCGGAACAAGTGGTAATCAGAGGGAGCAATGTCTGGTAAACACGGCGGGTGGGGTATAATTTCCCAGTTCTGCCTGTACAAGTTGTTTTTGACTGGTATATCAACATGTAGTCTAGCGTTGCCATGTTGCAAAATAATCGTATCGTGTCTTTAGTCCCATTCCGGTCGTTTTCCAGCTAGAGCTGTTTCAAAGCCATCAGTTGTAGTCGATAAACTTGTCCCGTAATGGTTTCTTGCTCGTTTGCGCTTTGGATTGTCATAATGGATCCTCTTTTTATCCCCAGTGATGATTCGATGCAAAAACCCTTACCTTTGTTGTCGTTGAAATAACATTTTGCACATGGTTTTCCGACGTTCCATGTTCCGTTCTTTAAATATGTGTGGTACCCACTTTCTCGGCTTCTGAACCAATCCCATTGCATGTATACGTTGCGAAACACATTGTTGGGTAATATTCAACTCTTCTGCTAATTGTTTTTCGGTCTGACAAGGGTCCACATCAAGCAATTCTTCCAATTCTGTATCTTCAAATTTTCTTGGTCCACATTCACGTTCTTTGTCTCTTACGTCAAAATCACCAACTTTGAATCATTGAAACCACACTTTGCATGTTGTATTCAATGGAGCATGTTCACCGTAAACTTCCACAAGCAAACGATTTGTTTCCGCTTCACGTTTCTTCAACAAAAAATAATGAAGTAATAGCGCTTTCGGGAAGTCGCAAATGCTATTTTTTGGCACAAAATTCGACATTTTTAATTACATGAAAATAATTGTTGTTTACGCTTTGAACAAATGTCAATAGTAATTATTTAAGCTTGACATCTAACCTCCAAAAACATGTATTGCCCGATTGAATAATATGCAAGCAGTGATACTAACGACACTTCTATAAAAGGTCGGAAATACATTTGTACTGTCAACGTTATTGAAAATAATTCTTCGACGAAAACCAC